>JAWWQZ010000216.1:0-42212 GCA_033815515.1 Cryptocheilus praepositus | reverse complement strand
ATTCGGTTTCTTGGCAGTTTACATGTCGAACTGCACGGTAGAAACGATAAAACAGCTCCTCCGGGCAGTTTTCATACCGAGTCACCGTCCACTGGGCTCAGCGAGAAAACGCGATTTCGGCGCTTCTGAGGGCCGAAAACGCGATATCGGCCGATTTTCGATCTGTCAAGCGATTCGGTTTTCTGGGCAGTTTACATGTCGAACTGCACAGTAGAAACGATAAAACAGCTCCTCCGTGGTTTTCTGCCAGTCTACCGTCCACTGGGCTCAGCGAGAAAACGCGATTTCGCTTCTGAGGGCCGAAAACGCAGTATCGGCCGATTTGCGATCTGTCAGCAGATTCGGTTTTCTGGGCAGTTTACATGAACTGCACGGTAGAAACGATAAAACAGCTCCCCCGTGCAGTTTTCATACCAGTCACCGTCCACTGGGCTCAGCGAGAAAACGCGATTTCGGCGCTTCACGAGGGCCGAAAACGCGATATCGGCCGATTTGCGATCTGTCAGCAGATTCGGTTTCTGACATGTCGAACTGCACGGTAGAAACGATAAAACAGCTCCTCCGTGCAGTTTTCATACCGAGTCACCGTCCACTGGGGTCAGCGAGAAAACGCGATTTCGGCGCTGCAGGCCGAAAACGCGATATCGGCCGATTTTCGATCTGTCAGCAGATTCGGTTTCTGGGCAGTTTACATGTCGAACTGCACGGTAGAAACGATAAAACAGCTCCTCCGTGCAGTTTTCATACCGAGTCACCGTCCACTGGGCTCAGCGAGAAAACGCGATTTCGGCGCTTCTGAGGGCCGAAAACGCGGTATCCAATGATTTTCGATCTGTCAGCAGATTCGGTTTCTGGGCAGTTTACATGTCGAACTGCACGGTAGAACGGGATAAAACAGCTCCTCCGTGCAGTTTTCATACCGAGTCACCGTCCACTGGGCTCAGCGAGAAAACGCGATTTCGGCGCTTCTGAGGGCCGAAAACGCGATATCAGCCGATTTTCGATCTGTCAGCAGATTCGTTTTCTGGGCAGTTTACATGTCGAACTGCACGGTAGAAACGATAAAACAGCTCCTCGGTGCTGTTTTCATACCGAGTCACCGTCCACTGGGCTCAGCGAGAAAACGCGATTTCGGCGCTTCTGAGGGCCGAAAACGCGATATCGTGACGATTGCGATCTGTCAGCAGATTCGGTTTCTGGGCAGTTTACATGTCGAACTGCACGGTGAAAACGATAAAACAGCTCCACCGTGCAGTTTTCATACCGAGTCACCGTCCACTGGGCTCAGCGAGAAAACGCGATTTCGGCGCTTCTGAGGGCCGAAAACGCGATATCGGCCGATTTGCGATCTGTCAGCAGATTCGGTTTCTGGGCAGTTTACATGTCGAACTGCACGGTAGAAACGATAAAACAGCTCCTCCGTGCAGTTTTCATACCGAGTCACCGTCCACTGGGCTCAGCGAGAAAACGCGATTTCGGCGCTTCTGAGGGCCGAAAACGCGATATCGGCCGATTTGCGATCTGTCAGCAGATTCGGTTTCTGGGCAGTTTACATGTCGAACTGCACGGTAGAAACGATAAAACAGCTCCTCCGTGCAGTTTTCATACCGAGTCACCGTCCACTGGGCTCAGCGAGAAAACGCGATTTCGGCGCTTCTGAGGGCCGAAAACGCGATATCGGCCGATTTTCGATCTGTCAGCAGATTCGGTTTCTGGGCAGTTTACATGTCGAACTGCACGGTAGAAACGATAAAACAGCTCCTCCGTGCAGTTTTCATACCGAGTCACCGTCCACTGGGCTCAGCGAGAAAACGCGATTTCGGCGCTTCTGAGGGCCGAAAACGCGATATCGGCCGATTTGCGATCTGTCAGCAGATTCGGTTTCTGGGCAGTTTACATGTCGAACTGCACGGTAGAAACGATAAAACAGCTCCTCCGTGCAGTTTTCATACCGAGTCACCGTCCACTGGCTCAGCGAGAAAACGCGATTTCGGCGCTTCTGAGGGCCGAAAACGCGATATCGGCCGATTTTCGATCTGTCAGCAGATTCGGTTTCTGGGCAGTTTACATGTCGAACTGCACGGTAGAAACGATAAAACAGCTCCTCCGTGCAGTTTTCATACCGAGTCACCGTCCACTGGGCTCAGCGAGAAAACGCGATTTCGGCGCTTCTGAGGGCCGAAAACGCGATATCGGCCGATTTGCGATCTGTCAGCAGATTCGGTTTCTGGGCAGTTTACATGTCGAACTGCACGGTAGAAACGATAAAACAGCTCCTCCGTGCAGTTTTCATACCGAGTCACCGTCCACTGGGCTCAGCGAGAAAACGCGATTTCGGCGCTTCTGAGGGCCGAAAACGCGATATCGGCCGATTTTCGATCTGTCAGCAGATTCGGTTTCTGGGCAGTTTACATGTCGAACTGCACGGTAGAAACGATAAAACAGCTCCTCCGTGCAGTTTTCATACCGAGTCACCGTCCACTGGGCTCAGCGAGAAAACGCGATTTCGGCGCTTCTGAGGGCCGAAAACGCGATATCGGCCGATTTGCGATCTGTCAGCAGATTCGGTTTCTGGGCAGTTTACATGTCGAACTGCACGGTAGAAACGATAAAACAGCTCCTCCGTGCAGTTTTCATACCGAGTCACCGTCCACTGGGCTCAGCGAGAAAACGCGATTTCGGCGCTTCTGAGGGCCGAAAACGCGATATCGGCCGATTTGCGATCTGTCAGCAGATTCGGTTTCTGGGCAGTTTACATGTCGAACTGCACGGTAGAAACGATAAAACAGCTCCTCCGTGCAGTTTTCATACCGAGTCACCGTCCACTGGGCTCAGCGAGAAAACGCGATTTCGGCGCTTCTGAGGGCCGAAAACGCGATATCGGCCGATTTTCGATCTGTCAGCAGATTCGGTTTCTGGGCAGTTTACATGTCGAACTGCACGGTAGAAACGATAAAACAGCTCCTCCGTGCAGTTTTCATACCGAGTCACCGTCCACTGGGCTCAGCGAGAAAACGCGATTTCGGCGCTTCTGAGGGCCGAAAACGCGATATCGGCCGATTTTCGATCTGTCAGCAGATTCGGTTTCTGGGCAGTTTACATGTCGAACTGCACGGTAGAAACGATAAAACAGCTCCTCCGTGCAGTTTTCATACCGAGTCACCGTCCACTGGGCTCAGCGAGAAAACGCGATTTCGGCGCTTCTGAGGGCCGAAAACGCGATATCGGCCGATTTTCGATCTGTCAGCAGATTCGGTTTCTGGGCAGTTTACATGTCGAACTGCACGGTAGAAACGATAAAACAGCTCCTCCGTGCAGTTTTCATACCGAGTCACCGTCCACTGGGCTCAGCGAGAAAACGCGATTTCGGCGCTTCTGAGGGCCGAAAACGCGATATCGGCCGATTTGCGATCTGTCAGCAGATTCGGTTTCTGGGCAGTTTACATGTCGAACTGCACGGTAGAAACGATAAAACAGCTCCTCCGTGCAGTTTTCATACCGAGTCACCGTCCACTGGGCTCAGCGAGAAAACGCGATTTCGGCGCTTCTGAGGGCCGAAAACGCGATATCGGCCGATTTGCGATCTGTCAGCAGATTCGGTTTCTGGGCAGTTTACATGTCGAACTGCACGGTAGAAACGATAAAACAGCTCCTCCGTGCAGTTTTCATACCGAGTCACCGTCCACTGGGCTCAGCGAGAAAACGCGATTTCGGCGCTTCTGAGGGCCGAAAACGCGATATCGGCCGATTTGCGATCTGTCAGCAGATTCGGTTTCTGGGCAGTTTACATGTCGAACTGCACGGTAGAAACGATAAAACAGCTCCTCCGTGCAGTTTTCATACCGAGTCACCGTCCACTGGGCTCAGCGAGAAAACGCGATTTCGGCGCTTCTGAGGGCCGAAAACGCGATATCGGCCGATTTGCGATCTGTCAGCAGATTCGGTTTCTGGGCAGTTTACATGTCGAACTGCACGGTAGAAACGATAAAACAGCTCCTCCGTGCAGTTTTCATACCGAGTCACCGTCCACTGGGCTCAGCGAGAAAACGCGATTTCGGCGCTTCTGAGGGCCGAAAACGCGATATCGGCCGATTTTCGATCTGTCAGCAGATTCGGTTTCTGGGCAGTTTACATGTCGAACTGCACGGTAGAAACGATAAAACAGCTCCTCCGTGCAGTTTTCATACCGAGTCACCGTCCACTGGGCTCAGCGAGAAAACGCGATTTCGGCGCTTCTGAGGGCCGAAAACGCGATATCGGCCGATTTGCGATCTGTCAGCAGATTCGGTTTCTGGGCAGTTTACATGTCGAACTGCACGGTAGAAACGATAAAACAGCTCCTCCGTGCAGTTTTCATACCGAGTCACCGTCCACTGGGCTCAGCGAGAAAACGCGATTTCGGCGCTTCTGAGGGCCGAAAACGCGATATCGGCCGATTTGCGATCTGTCAGCAGATTCGGTTTCTGGGCAGTTTACATGTCGAACTGCACGGTAGAAACGATAAAACAGCTCCTCCGTGCAGTTTTCATACCGAGTCACCGTCCACTGGGCTCAGCGAGAAAACGCGATTTCGGCGCTTCTGAGGGCCGAAAACGCGATATCGGCCGATTTGCGATCTGTCAGCAGATTCGGTTTCTGGGCAGTTTACATGTCGAACTGCACGGTAGAAACGATAAAACAGCTCCTCCGTGCAGTTTTCATACCGAGTCACCGTCCACTGGGCTCAGCGAGAAAACGCGATTTCGGCGCTTCTGAGGGCCGAAAACGCGATATCGGCCGATTTTCGATCTGTCAGCAGATTCGGTTTCTGGGCAGTTTACATGTCGAACTGCACGGTAGAAACGATAAAACAGCTCCTCCGTGCAGTTTTCATACCGAGTCACCGTCCACTGGGCTCAGCGAGAAAACGCGATTTCGGCGCTTCTGAGGGCCGAAAACGCGATATCGGCCGATTTGCGATCTGTCAGCAGATTCGGTTTCTGGGCAGTTTACATGTCGAACTGCACGGTAGAAACGATAAAACAGCTCCTCCGTGCAGTTTTCATACCGAGTCACCGTCCACTGGGCTCAGCGAGAAAACGCGATTTCGGCGCTTCTGAGGGCCGAAAACGCGATATCGGCCGATTTGCGATCTGTCAGCAGATTCGGTTTCTGGGCAGTTTACATGTCGAACTGCACGGTAGAAACGATAAAACAGCTCCTCCGTGCAGTTTTCATACCGAGTCACCGTCCACTGGGCTCAGCGAGAAAACGCGATTTCGGCGCTTCTGAGGGCCGAAAACGCGATATCGGCCGATTTTCGATCTGTCAGCAGATTCGGTTTCTGGGCAGTTTACATGTCGAACTGCACGGTAGAAACGATAAAACAGCTCCTCCGTGCAGTTTTCATACCGAGTCACCGTCCACTGGGCTCAGCGAGAAAACGCGATTTCGGCGCTTCTGAGGGCCGAAAACGCGATATCGGCCGATTTTCGATCTGTCAGCAGATTCGGTTTCTGGGCAGTTTACATGTCGAACTGCACGGTAGAAACGATAAAACAGCTCCTCCGTGCAGTTTTCATACCGAGTCACCGTCCACTGGGCTCAGCGAGAAAACGCGATTTCGGCGCTTCTGAGGGCCGAAAACGCGATATCGGCCGATTTGCGATCTGTCAGCAGATTCGGTTTCTGGGCAGTTTACATGTCGAACTGCACGGTAGAAACGATAAAACAGCTCCTCCGTGCAGTTTTCATACCGAGTCACCGTCCACTGGGCTCAGCGAGAAAACGCGATTTCGGCGCTTCTGAGGGCCGAAAACGCGATATCGGCCGATTTGCGATCTGTCAGCAGATTCGGTTTCTGGGCAGTTTACATGTCGAACTGCACGGTAGAAACGATAAAACAGCTCCTCCGTGCAGTTTTCATACCGAGTCACCGTCCACTGGGCTCAGCGAGAAAACGCGATTTCGGCGCTTCTGAGGGCCGAAAACGCGATATCGGCCGATTTTCGATCTGTCAGCAGATTCGGTTTCTGGGCAGTTTACATGTCGAACTGCACGGTAGAAACGATAAAACAGCTCCTCCGTGCAGTTTTCATACCGAGTCACCGTCCACTGGGCTCAGCGAGAAAACGCGATTTCGGCGCTTCTGAGGGCCGAAAACGCGATATCGGCCGATTTTCGATCTGTCAGCAGATTCGGTTTCTGGGCAGTTTACATGTCGAACTGCACGGTAGAAACGATAAAACAGCTCCTCCGTGCAGTTTTCATACCGAGTCACCGTCCACTGGGCTCAGCGAGAAAACGCGATTTCGGCGCTTCTGAGGGCCGAAAACGCGATATCGGCCGATTTGCGATCTGTCAGCAGATTCGGTTTCTGGGCAGTTTACATGTCGAACTGCACGGTAGAAACGATAAAACAGCTCCTCCGTGCAGTTTTCATACCGAGTCACCGTCCACTGGGCTCAGCGAGAAAACGCGATTTCGGCGCTTCTGAGGGCCGAAAACGCGATATCGGCCGATTTGCGATCTGTCAGCAGATTCGGTTTCTGGGCAGTTTACATGTCGAACTGCACGGTAGAAACGATAAAACAGCTCCTCCGTGCAGTTTTCATACCGAGTCACCGTCCACTGGGCTCAGCGAGAAAACGCGATTTCGGCGCTTCTGAGGGCCGAAAACGCGATATCGGCCGATTTGCGATCTGTCAGCAGATTCGGTTTCTGGGCAGTTTACATGTCGAACTGCACGGTAGAAACGATAAAACAGCTCCTCCGTGCAGTTTTCATACCGAGTCACCGTCCACTGGGCTCAGCGAGAAAACGCGATTTCGGCGCTTCTGAGGGCCGAAAACGCGATATCGGCCGATTTGCGATCTGTCAGCAGATTCGGTTTCTGGGCAGTTTACATGTCGAACTGCACGGTAGAAACGATAAAACAGCTCCTCCGTGCAGTTTTCATACCGAGTCACCGTCCACTGGGCTCAGCGAGAAAACGCGATTTCGGCGCTTCTGAGGGCCGAAAACGCGATATCGGCCGATTTGCGATCTGTCAGCAGATTCGGTTTCTGGGCAGTTTACATGTCGAACTGCACGGTAGAAACGATAAAACAGCTCCTCCGTGCAGTTTTCATACCGAGTCACCGTCCACTGGGCTCAGCGAGAAAACGCGATTTCGGCGCTTCTGAGGGCCGAAAACGCGATATCGGCCGATTTGCGATCTGTCAGCAGATTCGGTTTCTGGGCAGTTTACATGTCGAACTGCACGGTAGAAACGATAAAACAGCTCCTCCGTGCAGTTTTCATACCGAGTCACCGTCCACTGGGCTCAGCGAGAAAACGCGATTTCGGCGCTTCTGAGGGCCGAAAACGCGATATCGGCCGATTTTCGATCTGTCAGCAGATTCGGTTTCTGGGCAGTTTACATGTCGAACTGCACGGTAGAAACGATAAAACAGCTCCTCCGTGCAGTTTTCATACCGAGTCACCGTCCACTGGGCTCAGCGAGAAAACGCGATTTCGGCGCTTCTGAGGGCCGAAAACGCGATATCGGCCGATTTGCGATCTGTCAGCAGATTCGGTTTCTGGGCAGTTTACATGTCGAACTGCACGGTAGAAACGATAAAACAGCTCCTCCGTGCAGTTTTCATACCGAGTCACCGTCCACTGGGCTCAGCGAGAAAACGCGATTTCGGCGCTTCTGAGGGCCGAAAACGCGATATCGGCCGATTTGCGATCTGTCAGCAGATTCGGTTTCTGGGCAGTTTACATGTCGAACTGCACGGTAGAAACGATAAAACAGCTCCTCCGTGCAGTTTTCATACCGAGTCACCGTCCACTGGGCTCAGCGAGAAAACGCGATTTCGGCGCTTCTGAGGGCCGAAAACGCGATATCGGCCGATTTTCGATCTGTCAGCAGATTCGGTTTCTGGGCAGTTTACATGTCGAACTGCACGGTAGAAACGATAAAACAGCTCCTCCGTGCAGTTTTCATACCGAGTCACCGTCCACTGGGCTCAGCGAGAAAACGCGATTTCGGCGCTTCTGAGGGCCGAAAACGCGATATCGGCCGATTTGCGATCTGTCAGCAGATTCGGTTTCTGGGCAGTTTACATGTCGAACTGCACGGTAGAAACGATAAAACAGCTCCTCCGTGCAGTTTTCATACCGAGTCACCGTCCACTGGGCTCAGCGAGAAAACGCGATTTCGGCGCTTCTGAGGGCCGAAAACGCGATATCGGCCGATTTGCGATCTGTCAGCAGATTCGGTTTCTGGGCAGTTTACATGTCGAACTGCACGGTAGAAACGATAAAACAGCTCCTCCGTGCAGTTTTCATACCGAGTCACCGTCCACTGGGCTCAGCGAGAAAACGCGATTTCGGCGCTTCTGAGGGCCGAAAACGCGATATCGGCCGATTTGCGATCTGTCAGCAGATTCGGTTTCTGGGCAGTTTACATGTCGAACTGCACGGTAGAAACGATAAAACAGCTCCTCCGTGCAGTTTTCATACCGAGTCACCGTCCACTGGGCTCAGCGAGAAAACGCGATTTCGGCGCTTCTGAGGGCCGAAAACGCGATATCGGCCGATTTGCGATCTGTCAGCAGATTCGGTTTCTGGGCAGTTTACATGTCGAACTGCACGGTAGAAACGATAAAACAGCTCCTCCGTGCAGTTTTCATACCGAGTCACCGTCCACTGGGCTCAGCGAGAAAACGCGATTTCGGCGCTTCTGAGGGCCGAAAACGCGATATCGGCCGATTTTCGATCTGTCAGCAGATTCGGTTTCTGGGCAGTTTACATGTCGAACTGCACGGTAGAAACGATAAAACAGCTCCTCCGTGCAGTTTTCATACCGAGTCACCGTCCACTGGGCTCAGCGAGAAAACGCGATTTCGGCGCTTCTGAGGGCCGAAAACGCGATATCGGCCGATTTGCGATCTGTCAGCAGATTCGGTTTCTGGGCAGTTTACATGTCGAACTGCACGGTAGAAACGATAAAACAGCTCCTCCGTGCAGTTTTCATACCGAGTCACCGTCCACTGGGCTCAGCGAGAAAACGCGATTTCGGCGCTTCTGAGGGCCGAAAACGCGATATCGGCCGATTTTCGATCTGTCAGCAGATTCGGTTTCTGGGCAGTTTACATGTCGAACTGCACGGTAGAAACGATAAAACAGCTCCTCCGTGCAGTTTTCATACCGAGTCACCGTCCACTGGGCTCAGCGAGAAAACGCGATTTCGGCGCTTCTGAGGGCCGAAAACGCGATATCGGCCGATTTGCGATCTGTCAGCAGATTCGGTTTCTGGGCAGTTTACATGTCGAACTGCACGGTAGAAACGATAAAACAGCTCCTCCGTGCAGTTTTCATACCGAGTCACCGTCCACTGGGCTCAGCGAGAAAACGCGATTTCGGCGCTTCTGAGGGCCGAAAACGCGATATCGGCCGATTTGCGATCTGTCAGCAGATTCGGTTTCTGGGCAGTTTACATGTCGAACTGCACGGTAGAAACGATAAAACAGCTCCTCCGTGCAGTTTTCATACCGAGTCACCGTCCACTGGGCTCAGCGAGAAAACGCGATTTCGGCGCTTCTGAGGGCCGAAAACGCGATATCGGCCGATTTTCGATCTGTCAGCAGATTCGGTTTCTGGGCAGTTTACATGTCGAACTGCACGGTAGAAACGATAAAATAAGCAGATTCGGTTTTTGGGCAGTTTACATGTCGAACTGCACGGTGAAACGATAAAACAGCTCCTCCGTGCAGTTTTCATACCGAGTCACCGTCCACTGGGCTCAGCGAGAAAACGCGATTTCGGCGCTTCTGAGGGCCGAAAACGCGATATCGGCCGATTTTCGATCTGTCAGCAGATTCGGTTTCTGGGCAGTTTACATGTCGAACTGCACGGTAGAAACGATAAAACAGCTCCTCCGTGCAGTTTTCATACCGAGTCACCGTCCACTGGGCAGCGAGAAAACGCGATTTCGGCGCTTCTGAGGGCCGAAAACGCGATATCGGCCGATTTGCGATCTGTCAGCAGATTCGGTTTCTGGGCAGTTTACATGTGTCATGTCGAACTGCACGGTAGAAACGATAAAACAGCTCCTCCGTGCAGTTTTCATACCGAGTCACCGTCCACTGGGCTCAGCGAGAAAACGCGATTTCGGCGCTTCTGAGGGCCGAAAACGCGATATCGGCCGATTTGCGATCTGTCAGCAGATTCGGTTTCTGGGCAGTTTACATGTCGAACTGCACGGTAGAAACGATAAAACAGCTCCTCCGTGCAGTTTTCATACCGAGTCACCGTCCACTGGGCTCAGCGAGAAAACGCGATTTCGGCGCTTCTGAGGGCCGAAAACGCGATATCGGCCGATTTGCGATCTGTCAGCAGATTCGGTTTCTGGGCAGTTTACATGTCGAACTGCACGGTAGAAACGATAAAACAGCTCCTCCGTGCAGTTTTCATACCGAGTCACCGTCCACTGGGCTCAGCGAGAAAACGCGATTTCGGCGCTTCTGAGGGCCGAAAACGCGATATCGGCCGATTTGCGATCTGTCAGCAGATTCGGTTTCTGGGCAGTTTACATGTCGAACTGCACGGTAGAAACGATAAAACAGCTCCTCCGTGCAGTTTTCATACCGAGTCACCGTCCACTGGGCTCAGCGAGAAAACGCGATTTCGGCGCTTCTGAGGGCCGAAAACGCGATATCGGCCGATTTTCGATCTGTCAGCAGATTCGGTTTCTGGGCAGTTTACATGTCGAACTGCACGGTAGAAACGATAAAACAGCTCCTCCGTGCAGTTTTCATACCGAGTCACCGTCCACTGGGCTCAGCGAGAAAACGCGATTTCGGCGCTTCTGAGGGCCGAAAACGCGATATCGGCCGATTTGCGATCTGTCAGCAGATTCGGTTTCTGGGCAGTTTACATGTCGAACTGCACGGTAGAAACGATAAAACAGCTCCTCCGTGCAGTTTTCATACCGAGTCACCGTCCACTGGGCTCAGCGAGAAAACGCGATTTCGGCGCTTCTGAGGGCCGAAAACGCGATATCGGCCGATTTGCGATCTGTCAGCAGATTCGGTTTCTGTTTACATGTCGAACTGCACGGTAGAAATGTCGAACTGCACGGTAGAAAACGATAAAACAGCTCCTCCGTGCAGTTTTCATACCGAGTCACCGTCCACTGGGCTCAGCGAGAAAACGCGATTTCGGCGCTTCTGAGGGCCGAAAACGCGATATCGGCCGATTTTCGATCTGTCAGCAGATTCGGTTTCTGGGCAGTTTACATGTCGAACTGCACGGTAGAAACGATAAAACAGCTCCTCCGTGCAGTTTTCATACCGAGTCACCGTCCACTGGGCTCAGCGAGAAAACGCGATTTCGGCGCTTCTGAGGGCCGAAAACGCGATATCGGCCGATTTGCGATCTGTCAGCAGATTCGGTTTCTGGGCAGTTTACATGTCGAACTGCACGGTAGAAACGATAAAACAGCTCCTCCAGTTTTCATACCGAGTCACCGTCCACTCCACTGGCTCAGCGAGAAAACGCGATTTCGGCGCTTCTGAGGGCCGAAAACGCGATATCGGCCGATTTGCGATCTGTCAGCAGATTCTTTCTGGGCAGTTTACATGTCGAACTGCACGGTAGAAACGATAAAACAGCTCCTCCGTGCAGTTTTCATACCGAGTCACCGTCCACTGGGCTCAGCGAGAAAACGCGATTTCGGCGCTTCTGAGGGCCGAAAACGCGATATCGGCCGATTTGCGATCTGTCAGCAGATTCGGTTTCTGGGCAGTTTACATGTCGAACTGCACGGTAGAAACGATAAAACAGCTCCTCCGTGCAGTTTTCATACCGAGTCACCGTCCACTGGGCTCAGCGAGAAAACGCGATTTCGGCGCTTCTGAGGGCCGAAAACGCGATATCGGCCGATTTTCGATCTGTCAGCAGATTCGGTTTCTGGGCAGTTTACATGTCGAACTGCACGGTAGAAACGATAAAACAGCTCCTCCGTGCAGTTTTCATACCGAGTCACCGTCCACTGGGCTCAGCGAGAAAACGCGATTTCGGCGCTTCTGAGGGCCGAAAACGCGATATCGGCCGATTTGCGTCTGTCAGCAGATTCGGTTTCTGGGCAGTTTACATGTCGAACTGCACGGTAGAAACGATAAAACAGCTCCTCCGTGCAGTTTTCATACCGAGTCACCGTCCACTGGGCTCAGCGAGAAAACGCGATTTCGGCGCTTCTGGCCGAAAACGCGATATCGGCCGATTTGCGATCTGTCAGCAGATTCGGTTTCTGGGCAGTTTACATGTCGAACTGCACGGTAGAAACGATAAAACAGCTCCTCCGTGCAGTTTTCATACCGAGTCACCGTCCACTGGGCTCAGCGAGAAAACGCGATTTCGGCGCTTCTGAGGGCCGAAAACGCGATATCGGCCGATTTGCGATCTGTCAGCAGATTCGGTTTCTGGGCAGTTTACATGTCGAACTGCACGGTAGAAACGATAAAACAGCTCCTCCGTGCAGTTTTCATACCGAGTCACCGTCCACTGGGCTCAGCGAGAAAACGCGATTTCGGCGCTTCTGAGGGCCGAAAACGCGATATCGCCCGATTTGCGATCTGTCAGCAGATTCGGTTTCTGGGCAGTTTACATGTCGAACTGCACGGTAGAAACGATAAAACAGCTCCTCCGTGCAGTTTTCATACCGAGTCACCGTCCACTGGGCTCAGCGAGAAAACGCGATTTCGGCGCTTCTGAGGGCCGAAAACGCGATATCGGCCGATTTGCGATCTGTCAGCAGATTCGGTTTCTGGGCAGTTTACATGTCGAACTGCACGGTAGAAACGATAAAACAGCTCCTCCGTGCAGTTTTCATACCGAGTCACCGTCCACTGGGCTCAGCGAGAAAACGCGATTTCGGCGCTTCTGAGGGCCGAAAACGCGATATCGGCCGATTTGCGATCTGTCAGCAGATTCGGTTTCTGGGCAGTTTACATGTCGAACTGCACGGTAGAAACGATAAAACAGCTCCTCCGTGCAGTTTTCATACCGAGTCACCGTCCACTGGGCTCAGCGAGAAAACGCGATTTCGGCGCTTCTGAGGGCCGAAACGCGATATCGGCCGATTTTCGATCTGTCAGCAGATTCGGTTTCTGGGCAGTTTACATGTCGAACTGCACGGTAGAAACGATAAAACAGCTCCTCCGTGCAGTTTTCATACCGAGTCACCGTCCACTGGGCTCAGCGAGAAAACGCGATTTCGGCGCTTCTGAGGGCCGAAAACGCGATATCGGCCGATTTGCGATCTGTCAGCAGATTCGGTTTCTGGGCAGTTTACATGTCGAACTGCACGGTAGAAACGATAAAACAGCTCCTCCGTGCAGTTTTCATACCGAGTCACCGTCCACTGGGCTCAGCGAGAAAACGCGATTTCGGCGCTCTGGAGAAAACGCGATTTCGGCGCTTCTGAGGGCCGAAAACGCGATATCGGCCGATTTGCGATCTGTCAGCAGATTCGGTTTCTGGGCAGTTTACATGTCGAACTGCACGGTAGAAACGATAAAACAGCTCCTCCGTGCAGTTTTCATACCGAGTCACCGTCCACTGGGCTCAGCGAGAAAACGCGATTTCGGCGCTTCTGAGGGCCGAAAACGCGATATCGGCCGATTTGCGATCTGTCAGCAGATTCGGTTTCTGGGCAGTTTACATGTCGAACTGCACGGTAGAAACGATAAAACAGCTCCTCCGTGCAGTTTTCATACCGAGTCACCGTCCACTGGGCTCAGCGAGAAAACGCGATTTCGGCGCTTCTGAGGGCCGAAAACGCGATATCGGCCGATTTGCGATCTGTCAGCAGATTCGGTTTCTGGGCAGTTTACATGTCGAACTGCACGGTAGAAACGATAAAACAGCTCCTCCGTGCAGTTTTCATACCGAGTCACCGTCCACTGGGCTCAGCGAGAAAACGCGATTTCGGCGCTTCTGAGGGCCGAAAACGCGATATCGGCCGATTTGCGATCTGTCAGCAGATTCGGTTTCTGGGCAGTTTACATGTCGAACTGCACGGTAGAAACGATAAAACAGCTCCTCCGTGCAGTTTTCATACCGAGTCACCGTCCACTGGGCTCAGCGAGAAAACGCGATTTCGGCGCTTCTGAGGGCCGAAAACGCGATATCGGCCGATTTGCGATCTGTCAGCAGATTCGGTTTCTGGGCAGTTTACATGTCGAACTGCACGGTAGAAACGATAAAACAGCTCCTCCGTGCAGTTTTCATACCGAGTCACCGTCCACTGGGCTCAGCGAGAAAACGCGATTTCGGCGCTTCTGAGGGCCGAAAACGCGATATCGGCCGATTTGCGATCTGTCAGCAGATTCGGTTTCTGGGCAGTTTACATGTCGAACTGCACGGTAGAAACGATAAAACAGCTCCTCCGTGCAGTTTTCATACCGAGTCACCGTCCACTGGGCTCAGCGAGAAAACGCGATTTCGGCGCTTCTGAGGGCCGAAAACGCGATATCGGCCGATTTGCGATCTGTCAGCAGATTCGGTTTCTGGGCAGTTTACATGTCGAACTGCACGGTAGAAACGATAAAACAGCTCCTCCGTGCAGTTTTCATACCGAGTCACCGTCCACTGGGCTCAGCGAGAAAACGCGATTTCGGCGCTTCTGAGGGCCGAAAACGCGATATCGGCCGATTTGCGATCTGTCAGCAGATTCGGTTTCTGGGCAGTTTACATGTCGAACTGCACGGTAGAAACGATAAAACAGCTCCTCCGTGCAGTTTTCATACCGAGTCACCGTCCACTGGGCTCAGCGAGAAAACGCGATTTCGGCGCTTCTGAGGGCCGAAAACGCGATATCGGCCGATTTGCGATCTGTCAGCAGATTCGGTTTCTGGGCAGTTTACATGTCGAACTGCACGGTAGAAACGATAAAACAGCTCCTCCGTGCAGTTTTCATACCGAGTCACCGTCCACTGGGCTCAGCGAGAAAACGCGATTTCGGCGCTTCTGAGGGCCGAAAACGCGATATCGGCCGATTTGCGATCTGTCAGCAGATTCGGTTTCTGGGCAGTTTACATGTCGAACTGCACGGTAGAAACGATAAAACAGCTCCTCCGTGCAGTTTTCATACCGAGTCACCGTCCACTGGGCTCAGCGAGAAAACGCGATTTCGGCGCTTCTGAGGGCCGAAAACGCGATATCGGCCGATTTGCGATCTGTCAGCAGATTCGGTTTCTGGGCAGTTTACATGTCGAACTGCACGGTAGAAACGATAAAACAGCTCCTCCGTGCAGTTTTCATACCGAGTCACCGTCCACTGGGCTCAGCGAGAAAACGCGATTTCGGCGCTTCTGAGGGCCGAAAACGCGATATCGGCCGATTTGCGATCTGTCAGCAGATTCGGTTTCTGGGCAGTTTACATGTCGAACTGCACGGTAGAAACGATAAAACAGCTCCTCCGTGCAGTTTTCATACCGAGTCACCGTCCACTGGGCTCAGCGAGAAAACGCGATTTCGGCGCTTCTGAGGGCCGAAAACGCGATATCGGCCGATTTGCGATCTGTCAGCAGATTCGGTTTCTGGGCAGTTTACATGTCGAACTGCACGGTAGAAACGATAAAACAGCTCCTCCGTGCAGTTTTCATACCGAGTCACCGTCCACTGGGCTCAGCGAGAAAACGCGATTTCGGCGCTTCTGAGGGCCGAAAACGCGATATCGGCCGATTTGCGATCTGTCAGCAGATTCGGTTTCTGGGCAGTTTACATGTCGAACTGCACGGTAGAAACGATAAAACAGCTCCTCCGTGCAGTTTTCATACCGAGTCACCGTCCACTGGGCTCAGCGAGAAAACGCGATTTCGGCGCTTCTGAGGGCCGAAAACGCGATATCGGCCGATTTGCGATCTGTCAGCAGATTCGTTTTCTGGGCAGTTTACATGTCGAACTGCACGGTAGAAACGATAAAACAGCTCCTCCGTGCTGTTTTCATACCGAGTCACCGTCCACTAGGCTCAGCGAGAAAACGCGATTTCGGCGAGGGCCGAAAACGCGATATCGGCCGATTTGCGATCTGTCAGCAGATTCGGTTTCTGGGCAGTTTACATGTCGAACTGCACGGTAGAAACGATAAAACAGCTCCTCCGTGCAGTTTTCATACCGAGTCACCGTCCACTGGGCTCAGCGAGAAAACGCGATTTCGGCGCTTCTGAGGGCCGAAAACGCGATATCGGCCGATTTGCGATCTGTCAGCAGATTCGGTTTCTGGGCAGTTTACATGTCGAACTGCACGGTAGAAACGATAAAACAGCTCCTCCGTGCAGTTTTCATACCGAGTCACCGTCCACTGGGCTCAGCGAGAAAACGCGATTTCGGCGCTTCTGAGGGCCGAAAACGCGATATCGGCCGATTTGCGATCTGTCAGCAGATTCGGTTTCTGGGCAGTTTACATGTCGAACTGCACGGTAGAAACGATAAAACAGCTCCTCCGTGCAGTTTTCATACCGAGTCACCGTCCACTGGGCTCAGCGAGAAAACGCGATTTCGGCGCTTCTGAGGGCCGAAAACGCGATATCGGCCGATTTGCGATCTGTCAGCAGATTCGGTTTCTGGGCAGTTTACATGTCGAACTGCACGGTAGAAACGATAAAACAGCTCCTCCGTGCAGTTTTCATACCGAGTCACCGTCCACTGGGCTCAGCGAGAAAACGCGATTTCGGCGCTTCTGAGGGCCGAAAACGCGATATCGGCCGATTTGCGATCTGTCAGCAGATTCGGTTTCTGGGCAGTTTACATGTCGAACTGCACGGTAGAAACGATAAAACAGCTCCTCCGTGCAGTTTTCATACCGAGTCACCGTCCACTGGGCTCAGCGAGAAAACGCGATTTCGGCGCTTCTGAGGGCCGAAAACGCGATATCGGCCGATTTGCGATCTGTCAGCAGATTCGGTTTCTGGGCAGTTTACATGTCGAACTGCACGGTAGAAACGATAAAACAGCTCCTCCGTGCAGTTTTCATACCGAGTCACCGTCCACTGGGCTCAGCGAGAAAACGCGATTTCGGCGCTTCTGAGGGCCGAAAACGCGATATCGGCCGATTTGCGATCTGTCAGCAGATTCGGTTTCTGGGCAGTTTACATGTCGAACTGCACGGTAGAAACGATAAAACAGCTCCTCCGTGCAGTTTTCATACCGAGTCACCGTCCACTGGGCTCAGCGAGAAAACGCGATTTCGGCGCTTCTGAGGGCCGAAAACGCGATATCGGCCGATTTGCGATCTGTCAGCAGATTCGGTTTCTGGGCAGTTTACATGTCGAACTGCACGGTAGAAACGATAAAACAGCTCCTCCGTGCAGTTTTCATACCGAGTCACCGTCCACTGGGCTCAGCGAGAAAACGCGATTTCGGCGCTTCTGAGGGCCGAAAACGCGATATCGGCCGATTTGCGATCTGTCAGCAGATTCGGTTTCTGGGCAGTTTACATGTCGAACTGCACGGTAGAAACGATAAAACAGCTCCTCCGTGCAGTTTTCATACCGAGTCACCGTCCACTGGGCTCAGCGAGAAAACGCGATTTCGGCGCTTCTGAGGGCCGAAAACGCGATATCGGCCGATTTGCGATCTGTCAGCAGATTCGGTTTCTGGGCAGTTTACATGTCGAACTGCACGGTAGAAACGATAAAACAGCTCCTCCGTGCAGTTTTCATACCGAGTCACCGTCCACTGGGCTCAGCGAGAAAACGCGATTTCGGCGCTTCTGAGGGCCGAAAACGCGATATCGGCCGATTTGCGATCTGTCAGCAGATTCGGTTTCTGGGCAGTTTACATGTCGAACTGCACGGTAGAAACGATAAAACAGCTCCTCCGTGCAGTTTTCATACCGAGTCACCGTCCACTGGGCTCAGCGAGAAAACGCGATTTCGGCGCTTCTGAGGGCCGAAAACGCGATATCGGCCGATTTGCGATCTGTCAGCAGATTCGGTTTCTGGGCAGTTTACATGTCGAACTGCACGGTAGAAACGATAAAACAGCTCCTCCGTGCAGTTTTCATACCGAGTCACCGTCCACTGGGCTCAGCGAGAAAACGCGATTTCGGCGCTTCTGAGGGCCGAAAACGCGATATCGGCCGATTTGCGATCTGTCAGCAGATTCGGTTTCTGGGCAGTTTACATGTCGAACTGCACGGTAGAAACGATAAAACAGCTCCTCCGTGCAGTTTTCATACCGAGTCACCGTCCACTGGGCTCAGCGAGAAAACGCGATTTCGGCGCTTCTGAGGGCCGAAAACGCGATATCGGCCGATTTGCGATCTGTCAGCAGATTCGGTTTCTGGGCAGTTTACATGTCGAACTGCACGGTAGAAACGATAAAACAGCTCCTCCGTGCAGTTTTCATACCGAGTCACCGTCCACTGGGCTCAGCGAGAAAACGCGATTTCGGCGCTTCTGAGGGCCGAAAACGCGATATCGGCCGATTTGCGATCTGTCAGCAGATTCGGTTTCTGGGCAGTTTACATGTCGAACTGCACGGTAGAAACGATAAAACAGCTCCTCCGTGCAGTTTTCATACCGAGTCACCGTCCACTGGGCTCAGCGAGAAAACGCGATTTCGGCGCTTCTGAGGGCCGAAAACGCG
This sequence comes from Cryptocheilus praepositus, assembly GCA_033815515.1. Lineage (NCBI taxonomy): Eukaryota > Metazoa > Arthropoda > Insecta > Hymenoptera > Pompilidae > Cryptocheilus > Cryptocheilus praepositus. Next base: position 23,591 of record JAWWQZ010000216.1, on the reverse strand, counting down.
ATATCGGCCGATTTGCGATCTGTCAGCAGATTCGGTTTCTGGGCAGTTTACATGTCGAACTGCACGGTAGAAACGATAAAACAGCTCCTCCGTGCAGTTTTCATACCGAGTCACCGTCCACTGGGCTCAGCGAGAAAACGCGATTTCGGCGCTTCTGAGGGCCGAAAACGCGATATCGGCCGATTTTCGATCTGTCAGCAGATTCGGTTTCTGGGCAGTTTACATGTCGAACTGCACGGTAGAAACGATAAAACAGCTCCTCCGTGCAGTTTTCATACCGAGTCACCGTCCACTGGGCTCAGCGAGAAAACGCGATTTCGGCGCTTCTGAGGGCCGAAAACGCGATATCGGCCGATTTGCGATCTGTCAGCAGATTCGTTTTCTGGGCAGTTTACATGTCGAACTGCACGGTAGAAACGATAAAACAGCTCCTCCGTGCTGTTTTCATACCGAGTCACCGTCCACTAGGCTCAGCGAGAAAACGCGATTTCGGCGCTTCTGAGGGCCGAAAACGCGATATCGGCCGATTTGCGATCTGTCAGCAGATTCGGTTTCTGGGCAGTTTACATGTCGAACTGCACGGTAGAAACGATAAAACAGCTCCTCCGTGCAGTTTTCATACCGAGTCACCGTCCACTGGGCTCAGCGAGAAAACGCGATTTCGGCGCTTCTGAGGGCCGAAAACGCGATATCGGCCGATTTGCGATCTGTCAGCAGATTCGGTTTCTGGGCAGTTTACATGTCGAACTGCACGGTAGAAACGATAAAACAGCTCCTCCGTGCAGTTTTCATACCGAGTCACCGTCCACTGGGCTCAGCGAGAAAACGCGATTTCGGCGCTTCTGAGGGCCGAAAACGCGATATCGGCCGATTTGCGATCTGTCAGCAGATTCGGTTTCTGGGCAGTTTACATGTCGAACTGCACGGTAGAAACGATAAAACAGCTCCTCCGTGCAGTTTTCATACCGAGTCACCGTCCACTGGGCTCAGCGAGAAAACGCGATTTCGGCGCTTCTGAGGGCCGAAAACGCGATATCGGCCGATTTGCGATCTGTCAGCAGATTCGGTTTCTGGGCAGTTTACATGTCGAACTGCACGGTAGAAACGATAAAACAGCTCCTCCGTGCAGTTTTCATACCGAGTCACCGTCCACTGGCTCAGCGAGAAAACGCGATTTCGGCGCTTCTGAGGGCCGAAAACGCGATATCGGCCGATTTGCGATCTGTCAGCAGATTCGGTTTCTGGGCAGTTTACATGTCGAACTGCACGGTAGAAACGATAAAACAGCTCCTCCGTGCAGTTTTCATACCGAGTCACCGTCCACTGGGCTCAGCGAGAAAACGCGATTTCGGCGCTTCTGAGGGCCGAAAACGCGATATCGGCCGATTTGCGATCTGTCAGCAGATTCGGTTTCTGGGCAGTTTACATGTCGAACTGCACGGTAGAAACGATAAAACAGCTCCTCCGTGCAGTTTTCATACCGAGTCACCGTCCACTGGGCTCAGCGAGAAAACGCGATTTCGGCGCTTCTGAGGGCCGAAAACGCGATATCGGCCGATTTGCGATCTGTCAGCAGATTCGGTTTCTGGGCAGTTTACATGTCGAACTGCACGGTAGAAACGATAAAACAGCTCCTCCGTGCAGTTTTCATACCGAGTCACCGTCCACTGGGCTCAGCGAGAAAACGCGATTTCGGCGCTTCTGAGGGCCGAAAACGCGATATCGGCCGATTTGCGATCTGTCAGCAGATTCGGTTTCTGGGCAGTTTACATGTCGAACTGCACGGTAGAAACGATAAAACAGCTCCTCCGTGCAGTTTTCATACCGAGTCACCGTCCACTGGGCTCAGCGAGAAAACGCGATTTCGGCGCTTCTGAGGGCCGAAAACGCGATATCGGCCGATTTGCGATCTGTCAGCAGATTCGGTTTCTGGGCAGTTTACATGTCGAACTGCACGGTAGAAACGATAAAACAGCTCCTCCGTGCAGTTTTCATACCGAGTCACCGTCCACTGGGCTCAGCGAGAAAACGCGATTTCGGCGCTTCTGAGGGCCGAAAACGCGATATCGGCCGATTTGCGATCTGTCAGCAGATTCGGTTTCTGGGCAGTTTACATGTCGAACTGCACGGTAGAAACGATAAAACAGCTCCTCCGTGCAGTTTTCATACCGAGTCACCGTCCACTAGGCTCAGCGAGAAAACGCGATTTCGGCGCTTCTGAGGGCCGAAAACGCGATATCGGCCGATTTTCGATCTGTCAGCAGATTCGGTTTCTGGGCAGTTTACATGTCGAACTGCACGGTAGAAACGATAAAACAGCTCCTCCGTGCAGTTTTCATACCGAGTCACCGTCCACTGGGCTCAGCGAGAAAACGCGATTTCGGCGCTTCTGAGGGCCGAAAACGCGATATCGGCCGATTTGCGATCTGTCAGCAGATTCGGTTTCTGGGCAGTTTACATGTCGAACTGCACGGTAGAAACGATAAAACAGCTCCTCCGTGCAGTTTTCATACCGAGTCACCGTCCACTGGCTCAGCGAGAAAACGCGATTTCGGCGCTTCTGAGGGCCGAAAACGCGATATCGGCCGATTTGCGATCTGTCAGCAGATTCGGTTTCTGGGCAGTTTACATGTCGAACTGCACGGTAGAAACGATAAAACAGCTCCTCCGTGCAGTTTTCATACCGAGTCACCGTCCACTGGGCTCAGCGAGAAAACGCGATTTCGGCGCTTCTGAGGGCCGAAAACGCGATATCGGCCGATTTGCGATCTGTCAGCAGATTCGGTTTCTGGGCAGTTTACATGTCGAACTGCACGGTAGAAACGATAAAACAGCTCCTCCGTGCAGTTTTCATACCGAGTCACCGTCCACTGGGCTCAGCGAGAAAACGCGATTTCGGCGCTTCTGAGGGCCGAAAACGCGATATCGGCCGATTTGCGATCTGTCAGCAGATTCGGTTTCTGGGCAGTTTACATGTCGAACTGCACGGTAGAAACGATAAAACAGCTCCTCCGTGCAGTTTTCATACCGAGTCACCGTCCACTGGGCTCAGCGAGAAAACGCGATTTCGGCGCTTCTGAGGGCCGAAAACGCGATATCGGCCGATTTGCGATCTGTCAGCAGATTCGGTTTCTGGGCAGTTTACATGTCGAACTGCACGGTAGAAACGATAAAACAGCTCCTCCGTGCAGTTTTCATACCGAGTCACCGTCCACTGGGCTCAGCGAGAAAACGCGATTTCGGCGCTTCTGAGGGCCGAAAACGCGATATCGGCCGATTTGCGATCTGTCAGCAGATTCGGTTTCTGGGCAGTTTACATGTCGAACTGCACGGTAGAAACGATAAAACAGCTCCTCCGTGCAGTTTTCATACCGAGTCACCGTCCACTGGCTCAGCGAGAAAACGCGATTTCGGCGCTTCTGAGGGCCGAAAACGCGATATCGGCCGATTTGCGATCTGTCAGCAGATTCGGTTTCTGGGCAGTTTACATGTCGAACTGCACGGTAGAAACGATAAAACAGCTCCTCCGTGCAGTTTTCATACCGAGTCACCGTCCACTGGGCTCAGCGAGAAAACGCGATTTCGGCGCTTCTGAGGGCCGAAAACGCGATATCGGCCGATTTGCGATCTGTCAGCAGATTCGGTTTCTGGGCAGTTTACATGTCGAACTGCACGGTAGAAACGATAAAACAGCTCCTCCGTGCAGTTTTCATACCGAGTCACCGTCCACTGGGCTCAGCGAGAAAACGCGATTTCGGCGCTTCTGAGGGCCGAAAACGCGATATCGGCCGATTTGCGATCTGTCAGCAGATTCGGTTTCTGGGCAGTTTACATGTCGAACTGCACGGTAGAAACGATAAAACAGCTCCTCCGTGCAGTTTTCATACCGAGTCACCGTCCACTGGGCTCAGCGAGAAAACGCGATTTCGGCGCTTCTGAGGGCCGAAAACGCGATATCGGCCGATTTGCGATCTGTCAGCAGATTCGGTTTCTGGGCAGTTTACATGTCGAACTGCACGGTAGAAACGATAAAACAGCTCCTCCGTGCAGTTTTCATACCGAGTCACCGTCCACTGGGCTCAGCGAGAAAACGCGATTTCGGCGCTTCTGAGGGCCGAAAACGCGATATCGGCCGATTTGCGATCTGTCAGCAGATTCGGTTTCTGGGCAGTTTACATGTCGAACTGCACGGTAGAAACGATAAAACAGCTCCTCCGTGCAGTTTTCATACCGAGTCACCGTCCACTGTGCTCAGCGAGAAAACGCGATTTCGGCGCTTCTGAGGGCCGAAAACGCGATATCGGCCGATTTGCGATCTGTCAGCAGATTCGGTTTCTGGGCAGTTTACATGTCGAACTGCACGGTAGAAACGATAAAACAGCTCCTCCGTGCAGTTTTCATACCGAGTCACCGTCCACTGGGCTCAGCGAGAAAACGCGATTTCGGCGCTTCTGAGGGCCGAAAACGCGATATCGGCCGATTTGCGATCTGTCAGCAGATTCGGTTTCTGGGCAGTTTACATGTCGAACTGCACGGTAGAAACGATAAAACAGCTCCTCCGTGCAGTTTTCATACCGAGTCACCGTCCACTGGGCTCAGCGAGAAAACGCGATTTCGGCGCTTCTGAGGGCCGAAAACGCGATATCGGCCGATTTGCGATCTGTCAGCAGATTCGGTTTCTGGGCAGTTTACATGTCGAACTGCACGGTAGAAACGATAAAACAGCTCCTCCGTGCAGTTTTCATACCGAGTCACCGTCCACTGGGCTCAGCGAGAAAACGCGATTTCGGCGCTTCTGAGGGCCGAAAACGCGATATCGGCCGATTTGCGATCTGTCAGCAGATTCGGTTTCTGGGCAGTTTACATGTCGAACTGCACGGTAGAAACGATAAAACAGCTCCTCCATGCAGTTTTCATACCGAGTCACCGTCCACTGGGCTCAGCGAGAAAACGCGATTTCGGCGCTTCTGAGGGCCGAAAACGCGATATCGGCCGATTTGCGATCTGTCAGCAGATTCGGTTTCTGGGCAGTTTACATGTCGAACTGCACGGTAGAAACGATAAAACAGCTCCTCCGTGCAGTTTTCATACCGAGTCACCGTCCACTCGGCTCAGCGAGAAAACGCGATTTCGGCGCTTCTGAGGGCCGAAAACGCGATATCGGCCGATTTGCGATCTGTCAGCAGATTCGGTTTCTGGGCAGTTTACATGTCGAACTGCACGGTAGAAACGATAAAACAGCTCCTCCGTGCAGTTTTCATACCGAGTCACCGTCCACTGGGCTCAGCGAGAAAACGCGATTTCGGCGCTTCTGAGGGCCGAAAACGCGATATCGGCCGATTTGCGATCTGTCAGCAGATTCGGTTTCTGGGCAGTTTACATGTCGAACTGCACGGTAGAAACGATAAAACAGCTCCTCCGTGCAGTTTTCATACCGAGTCACCGTCCACTGGGCTCAGCGAGAAAACGCGATTTCGGCGCTTCTGAGGGCCGAAAACGCGATATCGGCCGATTTGCGATCTGTCAGCAGATTCGGTTTCTGGGCAGTTTACATGTCGAACTGCACGGTAGAAACGATAAAACAGCTCCTCCGTGCAGTTTTCATACCGAGTCACCGTCCACTAGGCTCAGCGAGAAAACGCGATTTCGGCGCTTCTGAGGGCCGAAAACGCGATATCGGCCGATTTGCGATCTGTCAGCAGATTCGGTTTCTGGGCAGTTTACATGTCGAACTGCACGGTAGAAACGATAAAACAGCTCCTCCGTGCAGTTTTCATACCGAGTCACCGTCCACTGGGCTCAGCGAGAAAACGCGATTTCGGCGCTTCTGAGGGCCGAAAACGCGATATCGGCCGATTTGCGATCTGTCAGCAGATTCGGTTTCTGGGCAGTTTACATGTCGAACTGCACGGTTGAAACGATAAAACAGCTCCTCCGTGCAGTTTTCATACCGAGTCACCGTCCACTGGGCTCAGCGAGAAAACGCGATTTCGGCGCTTCTGAGGGCCGAAAACGCGATATCGGCCGATTTGCGATCTGTCAGCAGATTCGGTTTCTGGGCAGTTTACATGTCGAACTGCACGGTAGAAACGATAAAACAGCTCCTCCGTGCAGTTTTCATACCGAGTCACCGTCCACTGGGCTCAGCGAGAAAACGCGATTTCGGCGCTTCTGAGGGCCGAAAACGCGATATCGGCCGATTTGCGATCTGTCAGCAGATTCGGTTTCTGGGCAGTTTACATGTCGAACTGCACGGTAGAAACGATAAACAGCTCCTCCGTGCAGTTTTCATACCGAGTCACCGTCCACTGGGCTCAGCGAGAAAACGCGATTTCGGCGCTTCTGAGGGCCGAAAACGCGATATCGGCCGATTTGCGATCTGTCAGCAGATTCGGTTTCTGGGCAGTTTACATGTCGAACTGCACGGTAGAAACGATAAACAGCTCCTCCGTGCAGTTTTCATACCGAGTCACCGTCCACTGGGCTCAGCGAGAAAACGCGATTTCGGCGCTTCTGAGGGCCGAAAACGCGATATCGGCCGATTTGCGATCTGTCAGCAGATTCGGTTTCTGGGCAGTTTACATGTCGAACTGCACGGTAGAAACGATAAAACAGCTCCTCCGTGCAGTTTTCATACCGAGTCACCGTCCACTGGCTCAGCGAGAAAACGCGATTTCGGCGCTTCTGAGGGCCGAAAACGCGATATCGGCCGATTTGCGATCTGTCAGCAGATTCGGTTTCTGGGCAGTTTACATGTCGAACTGCACGGTAGAAACGATAAAACAGCTCCTCCGTGCAGTTTTCATACCGAGTCACCGTCCACTGGGCTCAGCGAGAAAACGCGATTTCGGCGCTTCTGAGGGCCGAAAACGCGATATCGGCCGATTTGCGATCTGTCAGCAGATTCGGTTTCTGGGCAGTTTACATGTCGAACTGCACGGTAGAAACGATAAAACAGCTCCTCCGTGCAGTTTTCATACCGAGTCACCGTCCACTGGGCTCAGCGAGAAAACGCGATTTCGGCGCTTCTGAGGGCCGAAAACGCGATATCGGCCGATTTGCGATCTGTCAGCAGATTCGGTTTCTGGGCAGTTTACATGTCGAACTGCACGGTAGAAACGATAAAACAGCTCCTCCGTGCAGTTTTCATACCGAGTCACCGTCCACTGGGCTCAGCGAGAAAACGCGATTTCGGCGCTTCTGAGGGCCGAAAACGCGATATCGGCCGATTTGCGATCTGTCAGCAGATTCGGTTTCTGGGCAGTTTACATGTCGAACTGCACGGTAGAAACGATAAAACAGCTCCTCCGTGCAGTTTTCATACCGAGTCACCGTCCACTGGGCTCAGCGAGAAAACGCGATTTCGGCGCTTCTGAGGGCCGAAAACGCGATATCGGCCGATTTTCGATCTGTCAGCAGATTCGGTTTCTGGGCAGTTTACATGTCGAACTGCACGGTAGAAACGATAAAACAGCTCCTCCGTGCAGTTTTCATACCGAGTCACCGTCCACTGGGCTCAGCGAGAAAACGCGATTTCGGCGCTTCTGAGGGCCGAAAACGCGATATCGGCCGATTTGCGATCTGTCAGCAGATTCGGTTTCTGGGCAGTTTACATGTCGAACTGCACGGTAGAAACGATAAAACAGCTCCTCCGTGCAGTTTTCATACCGAGTCACCGTCCACTGGGCTCAGCGAGAAAACGCGATTTCGGCGCTTCTGAGGGCCGAAAACGCGATATCGGCCGATTTTCGATCTGTCAGCAGATTCGGTTTCTGGGCAGTTTACATGTCGAACTGCACGGTAGAAACGATAAAACAGCTCCTCCGTGCAGTTTTCATACCGAGTCACCGTCCACTGGGCTCAGCGAGAAAACGCGATTTCGGCGCTTCTGAGGGCCGAAAACGCGATATCGGCCGATTTTCGATCTGTCAGCAGATTCGGTTTCTGGGCAGTTTACATGTCGAACTGCACGGTAGAAACGATAAAACAGCTCCTCCGTGCAGTTTTCATACCGAGTCACCGTCCACTGGGCTCAGCGAGAAAACGCGATTTCGGCGCTTCTGAGGGCCGAAAACGCGATATCGGCCGATTTTCGATCTGTCAGCAGATTCGGTTTCTGGGCAGTTTACATGTCGAACTGCACGGTAGAAACGATAAAACAGCTCCTCCGTGCAGTTTTCATACCGAGTCACCGTCCACTGGGCTCAGCGAGAAAACGCGATTTCGGCGCTTCTGAGGGCCGAAAACGCGATATCGGCCGATTTGCGATCTGTCAGCAGATTCGGTTTCTGGGCAGTTTACATGTCGAACTGCACGGTAGAAACGATAAAACAGCTCCTCCGTGCAGTTTTCATACCGAGTCACCGTCCACTGGGCTCAGCGAGAAAACGCGATTTCGGCGCTTCTGAGGGCCGAAAACGCGATATCGGCCGATTTGCGATCTGTCAGCAGATTCGGTTTCTGGGCAGTTTACATGTCGAACTGCACGGTAGAAACGATAAAACAGCTCCTCCGTGCAGTTTTCATACCGAGTCACCGTCCACTGGGCTCAGCGAGAAAACGCGATTTCGGCGCTTCTGAGGGCCGAAAACGCGATATCGGCCGATTTGCGATCTGTCAGCAGATTCGGTTTCTGGGCAGTTTACATGTCGAACTGCACGGTAGAAACGATAAAACAGCTCCTCCGTGCAGTTTTCATACCGAGTCACCGTCCACTGGGCTCAGCGAGAAAACGCGATTTCGGCGCTTCTGAGGGCCGAAAACGCGATATCGGCCGATTTGCGATCTGTCAGCAGATTCGGTTTCTGGGCAGTTTACATGTCGAACTGCACGGTAGAAACGATAAAACAGCTCCTCCGTGCAGTTTTCATACCGAGTCACCGTCCACTGGGCTCAGCGAGAAAACGCGATTTCGGCGCTTCTGAGGGCCGAAAACGCGATATCGGCCGATTTGCGATCTGTCAGCAGATTCGGTTTCTGGGCAGTTTACATGTCGAACTGCACGGTAGAAACGATAAAACAGCTCCTCCGTGCAGTTTTCATACCGAGTCACCGTCCACTGGGCTCAGCGAGAAAACGCGATTTCGGCGCTTCTGAGGGCCGAAAACGCGATATCGGCCGATTTGCGATCTGTCAGCAGATTCGGTTTCTGGGCAGTTTACATGTCGAACTGCACGGTAGAAACGATAAAACAGCTCCTCCGTGCAGTTTTCATACCGAGTCACCGTCCACTGGGCTCAGCGAGAAAACGCGATTTCGGCGCTTCTGAGGGCCGAAAACGCGATATCGGCCGATTTGCGATCTGTCAGCAGATTCGGTTTCTGGGCAGTTTACATGTCGAACTGCACGGTAGAAACGATAAAACAGCTCCTCCGTGCAGTTTTCATACCGAGTCACCGTCCACTGGGCTCAGCGAGAAAACGCGATTTCGGCGCTTCTGAGGGCCGAAAACGCGATATCGGCCGATTTGCGATCTGTCAGCAGATTCGGTTTCTGGGCAGTTTACATGTCGAACTGCACGGTAGAAACGATAAAACAGCTCCTCCGTGCAGTTTTCATACCGAGTCACCGTCCACTGGGCTCAGCGAGAAAACGCGATTTCGGCGCTTCTGAGGGCCGAAAACGCGATATCGGCCGATTTGCGATCTGTCAGCAGATTCGGTTTCTGGGCAGTTTACATGTCGAACTGCACGGTAGAAACGATAAAACAGCTCCTCCGTGCAGTTTTCATACCGAGTCACCGTCCACTGGGCTCAGCGAGAAAACGCGATTTCGGCGCTTCTGAGGGCCGAAAACGCGATATCGGCCGATTTTCGATCTGTCAGCAGATTCGGTTTCTGGGCAGTTTACATGTCGAACTGCACGGTAGAAACGATAAAACAGCTCCTCCGTGCAGTTTTCATACCGTTCTGAGGGCCGAAAACGCGATATCGGCCGATTTGCGATCTGTCAGCAGATTCGGTTTCTGGGCAGTTTACATGTCGAACTGCACGGTAGAAACGATAAAACAGCTCCTCCGTGCAGTTTTCATACCGAGTCACCGTCCACTGGGCTCAGCGAGAAAACGCGATTTCGGCGCTTCTGAGGGCCGAAAACGCGATATCGGCCGATTTGCGATCTGTCAGCAGATTCGGTTTCTGGGCAATTTGCATGTCGAACTGCACGGTAGAAACGATAAAACGGTTCCTCCATGCAGTTTTCATACCGAGTCACCGTCCACTCGGCTCAGCGAGAAAACGCGATTTCGGCGCTTCTGAGGGCCGAAAACGCGATATCAGCCGATTTGCGATCTGTCAGCAGATTCGGTTTCTGGGCAGTTTACATGTCGAACTGCACGGTAGAAACGATAAAACAGCTCCTCCGTGCAGTTTTCATACCGAGTCACCGTCCACTGGGCTCAGCGAGAAAACGCGATTTCGGCGCTTCTGAGGGCCGAAAACGCGATATCGGCCGATTTTCGATCTGTCAGCAGATTCGGTTTCTGGGCAGTTTACATGTCGAACTGCACGGTAGAAACGATAAAACAGCTCCTCCGTGCAGTTTTCATACCGAGTCACCGTCCACTGGGCTCAGCGAGAAAACGCGATTTCGGCGCTTCGAGGGCCGAAAACGCGATATCGGCCGATTTTCGATCTGTCAGCAGATTCGGTTTCTGGGCAGTTTACATGTCGAACTGCACGGTAGAAACGATAAAACAGCTCCTCCGTGCAGTTTTCATACCGAGTCACCGTCCACTGGGCTCAGCGAGAAAACGCGATTTCGGCGCTTCTGAGGGCCGAAAACGCGATATCGGCCGATTTTCGATCTGTCAGCAGATTCGGTTTCTGGGCAGTTTACATGTCGAACTGCACGGTAGAAACGATAAAACAGCTCCTCCGTGCAGTTTTCATACCGAGTCACCGTCCACTGGGCTCAGCGAGAAAACGCGATTTCGGCGCTTCTGAGGGCCGAAAACGCGATATCGGCCGATTTGCGATCTGTCAGCAGATTCGGTTTCTGGGCAGTTTACATGTCGAACTGCACGGTAGAAACGATAAAACAGCTCCTCCGTGCAGTTTTCATACCGAGTCACCGTCCACTGGGCTCAGCGAGAAAACGCGATTTCGGCACCGTCTTCTGAGGCCGAAAACGCGATATCGGCCGATTTTCGATCTGTCAGCAGATTCGGTTTCTGGGCAGTTTACATGTCGAACTGCACGGTAGAAACGATAAAACAGCTCCTCCGTGCAGTTTTCATACCGAGTCACCGTCCACTGGGCTCAGCGAGAAAACGCGATTTCGGCGCTTCTGAGGGCCGAAAACGCGATATCGGCCGATTTGCGATCTGTCAGCAGATTCGGTTTCTGGGCAGTTTACATGTCGAACTGCACGGTAGAAACGATAAAACAGCTCCTCCGTGCAGTTTTCATACCGAGTCACCGTCCACTGGGCTCAGCGAGAAAACGCGATTTCGGCGCTTCTGAGGGCCGAAAACGCGATATCGGCCGATTTGCGATCTGTCAGCAGATTCGGTTTCTGGGCAGTTTACATGTCGAACTGCACGGTAGAAACGATAAAACAGCTCCTCCGTGCAGTTTTCATACCGAGTCACCGTCCACTGGGCTCAGCGAGAAAACGCGATTTCGGCGCTTCCGAGGGCCGAAAACGCGATATCGGCCGATTTGCGATCTGTCAGCAGATTCGGTTTCTGGGCAGTTTACATGTCGAACTGCACGGTAGAAACGATAAAACAGCTCCTCCGTGCAGTTTTCATACCGAGTCACCGTCCACTGGGCTCAGCGAGAAAACGCGATTTCGGCGCTTCTGAGGGCCGAAAACGCGATATCGGCCGATTTGCGATCTGTCAGCAGATTCGGTTTCTGGGCAGTTTACATGTCGAACTGCACGGTAGAAACGATAAAACAGCTCCTCCGTGCAGTTTTCATACCGAGTCACCGTCCACTGGGCTCAGCGAGAAAACGCGATTTCGGCGCTTCTGAGGGCCGAAAACGCGATATCGGCCGATTTGCGATCTGTCAGCAGATTCGGTTTCTGGGCAGTTTACATGTCGAACTGCACGGTAGAAACGATAAAACAGCTCCTCCGTGCAGTTTTCATACCGAGTCACCGTCCACTGGGCTCAGCGAGAAAACGCGATTTCGGCGCTTCTGAGGGCCGAAAACGCGATATCGGCCGATTTTCGATCTGTCAGCAGATTCGGTCTGGGCAGTTTACATGTCGAACTGCACGGTAGAAACGATAAAACAGCTCCTCCGTGCAGTTTTCATACCGAGTCACCGTCCACTGGGCTCAGCGAGAAAACGCGATTTCGGCGCTTCTGAGGGCCGAAAACGCGATATCGGCCGATTTGCGATCTGTCAGCAGATTCGGTTTCTGGGCAGTTTACATGTCGAACTGCACGGTAGAAACGATAAAACAGCTCCTCCGTGCAGTTTTCATACCGAGTCACCGTCCACTGGGCTCAGCGAGAAAACGCGATTTCGGCGCTTCTGAGGGCCGAAAACGCGATATCGGCCGATTTTCGATCTGTCAGCAGATTCGGTTTCTGGGCAGTTTACATGTCGAACTGCACGGTAGAAACGATAAAACAGCTCCTCCGTGCAGTTTTCATACCGAGTCACCGTCCACTGGGCTCAGCGAGAAAACGCGATTTCGGCGCTTCTGAGGGCCGAAAACGCGATATCGGCCGATTTGCGATTGTCAGCAGATTCGGTTTCTGGGCAGTTTACATGTCGAACTGCACGGTAGAAACGATAAAACAGCTCCTCCGTGCAGTTTTCATACCGAGTCACCGTCCACTGGCTCAGCGAGAAAACGCGATTTCGGCGCTTCTCCACTGGAGGAGAAAACGCGAAAACGCGATATCGGCCGATTTGCGATCTGTCAGCAGATTCGGTTTCTGGGCAGTTTACATGTCGAACTGCACGGTAGAAACGATAAAACAGCTCCTCCGTGCAGTTTTCATACCGAGTCACCGTCCACTGGGCTCAGCGAGAAAACGCGATTTCGGCGCTTCTGAGGGCCGAAAACGCGATATCGGCCGATTTTCGATCTGTCAGCAGATTCGGTTTCTGGGCAGTTTACATGTCGAACTGCACGGTAGAAACGATAAAACAGCTCCTCCGTGCAGTTTTCATACCGAGTCACCGTCCACTGGGCTCAGCGAGAAAACGCGATTTCGGCGCTTCTGAGGGCCAAACGCGATATCGGCCGATTTTCGATCTGTCAGCAGATTCGGTTTCTGGGCAGTTTACATGTCGAACTGCACGGTAGAAACGATAAAACAGCTCCTCCGTGCAGTTTTCATACCGAGTCACCGTCCACTGGGCTCAGCGAGAAAACGCGATTTCGGCGCTTCTGAGGGCCGAAAACGCGATATCGGCCGATTTGCGATCTGTCAGCAGATTCGGTTTCTGGGCAGTTTACATGTCGAACTGCACGGTAGAAACGATAAAACAGCTCCTCCGTGCTGTTTTCATACCGAGTCACCGTCCACTGGGCTCAGCGAGAAAACGCGATTTCGGCGCTTCTGAGGGCCGAAAACGCGATATCGGCCGATTTTCGATCTGTCAGCAGATTCGGTTTCTGGGCAGTTTACATGTCGAACTGCACGGTAGAAACGATAAAACAGCTCCTCCGTGCAGTTTTCATACCGAGTCACCGTCCACTGGGCTCAGCGAGAAAACGCGATTTGCGCTTCTGAGGGCCGAAAACGCGATATCGGCCGATTTGCGATCTGTCAGCAGATTCGGTTTCTGGGCAGTTTACATGTCGAACTGCACCGTAGAAACGATAAAACAGCTCCTCCGTGCTGTTTTCATACCGAGTGAGGGCCGAAAACGCGATATCGGCCGATTTTCGATCTGTCAGCAGATTCGGTTTCTGGGCAGTTTACATGTCGAACTGCACGGTAGAAACGATAAAACAGCTCCTCCGTGCAGTTTTCATACCGAGTCACCGTCCACTGGGCTCAGCGAGAAAACGCGATTTCGGCGCTTCTGAGGGCCGAAAACGCGATATCGGCCGATTTTCGATCTGTCAGCAGATTCGGTTTCTGGGCAGTTTACATGTCGAACTGCACGGTAGAAACGATAAAACAGCTCCTCCGTGCAGTTTTCATACCGAGTCACCGTCCACTGGGCTCAGCGAGAAAACGCGATTTCGGCGCTTCTGAGGGCCGAAAACGCGATATCGGCCGATTTTCGATCTGTCAGCAGATTCGGTTTCTGGGCAGTTTACATGTCGAACTGCACGGTAGAAACGATAAAACAGCTCCTCCGTGCAGTTTTCATACCGAGTCACCGTCCACTGGGCTCAGCGAGAAAACACGATTTCGGCGCTTCTGAGGGCCGAAAACGCGATATCGGCCGATTTTCGATCTGTCAGCAGATTCGGTTTCTGGGCAGTTTACATGTCGAACTGCACGGTAGAAACGATAAAACAGCTCCTCCGTGCAGTTTTCATACCGAGTCACCGTCCACTGGGCTCAGCGAGAAAACGCGATTTCGGCGCTTCTGAGGGCCGAAAACGCGATATCGGCCGATTTGCGATCTGTCAGCAGATTCGGTTTCTGGGCAGTTTACATGTCGAACTGCACGGTAGAAACGATAAAACAGCTCCTCCGTGCAGTTTTCATACCGAGTCACCGTCCACTGGGCTCAGCGAGAAAACGCGATTTCGGCGCTTCTGAGGGCCGAAAACGCGATATCGGCCGATTTGCGATCTGTCAGCAGATTCGGTTTCTGGGCAGTTTACATGTCGAACTGCACGGTAGAAACGATAAAACAGCTCCTCCGTGCAGTTTTCATACCGAGTCACCGTCCACTGGCTCAGCGAGAAAACGCGATTTCGGCGCTTCTGAGGGCCGAAAACGCGATATCGGCCGATTTGCGATCTGTCAGCAGATTCGGTTTCTGGGCAGTTTACATGTCGAACTGCACGGTAGAAACGATAAAACAGCTCCTCCGTGCAGTTTTCATACCGAGTCACCGTCCACTGGGCTCAGCGAGAAAACGCGATTTCGGCGCTTCTGAGGGCCGAAAACGCGATATCGGCCGATTTGCGATCTGTCAGCAGATTCGGTTTCTGGGCAGTTTACATGTCGAACTGCACGGTAGAAACGATAAAACAGCTCCTCCGTGCAGTTTTCATACCGAGTCACCGTCCACTGGGCTCAGCGAGAAAACGCGATTTCGGCGCTTCTGAGGGCCGAAAACGCGATATCGGCCGATTTGCGATCTGTCAGCAGATTCGGTTTCTGGGCAGTTTACATGTCGAACTGCACGGTAGAAACGATAAAACAGCTCCTCCGTGCAGTTTTCATACCGAGTCACCGTCCACTGGGCTCAGCGAGAAAACGCGATTTCGGCGCTTCTGAGGGCCGAAAACGCGATATCGGCCGATTTGCGATCTGTCAGCAGATTCGGTTTCTGGGCAGTTTACATGTCGAACTGCACGGTAGAAACGATAAAACAGCTCCTCCGTGCAGTTTTCATACCGAGTCACCGTCCACTGGGCTCAGCGAGAAAACGCGATTTCGGCGCTTCTGAGGGCCGAAAACGCGATATCGGCCGATTTTCGATCTGTCAGCAGATTCGGTTTCTGGGCAGTTTACATGTCGAACTGCACGGTAGAAACGATAAAACAGCTCCTCCGTGCAGTTTTCATACCGAGTCACCGTCCACTGGGCTCAGCGAGAAAACGCGATTTCGGCGCTTCTGAGGGCCGAAAACGCGATATCGGCCGATTTGCGATCTGTCAGCAGATTCGGTTTCTGGGCAGTTTACATGTCGAACTGCACGGTAGAAACGATAAAACAGCTCCTCCGTGCAGTTTTCATACCGAGTCACCGTCCACTGGGCTCAGCGAGAAAACGCGATTTCGGCGCTTCTGAGGGCCGAAAACGCGATATCGGCCGATTTGCGATCTGTCAGCAGATTCGGTTTCTGGGCAGTTTACATGTCGAACTGCACGGTAGAAACGATAAAACAGCTCCTCCGTGCAGTTTTCATACCGAGTCACCGTCCACTGGGCTCAGCGAGAAAACGCGATTTCGGCGCTTCTGAGGGCCGAAAACGCGATATCGGCCGATTTGCGATCTGTCAGCAGATTCGGTTTCTGGGCAGTTTACATGTCGAACTGCACGGTAGAAACGATAAAACAGCTCCTCCGTGCAGTTTTCATACCGAGTCACCGTCCACTGGGCTCAGCGAGAAAACGCGATTTCGGCGCTTCTGAGGGCCGAAAACGCGATATCGGCCGATTTGCGATCTGTCAGCAGATTCGGTTTCTGGGCAGTTTACATGTCGAACTGCACGGTAGAAACGATAAAACAGCTCCTCCGTGCAGTTTTCATACCGAGTCACCGTCCACTGGGCTCAGCGAGAAAACGCGATTTCGGCGCTTCTGAGGGCCGAAAACGCGATATCGGCCGATTTTCGATCTGTCAGCAGATTCGGTTTCTGGGCAGTTTACATGTCGAACTGCACGGTAGAAACGATAAAACAGCTCCTCCGTGCAGTTTTCATACCGAGTCACCGTCCACTGGGCTCAGCGAGAAAACGCGATTTCGGCGCTTCTGAGGGCCGAAAACGCGATATCGGCCGATTTGCGATCTGTCAGCAGATTCGGTTTCTGGGCAGTTTACATGTCGAACTGCACGGTAGAAACGATAAAACAGCTCCTCCGTGCAGTTTTCATACCGAGTCACCGTCCACTGGGCTCAGCGAGAAAACGCGATTTCGGCGCTTCTGAGGGCCGAAAACGCGATATCGGCCGATTTTCGATCTGTCAGCAGATTCGGTTTCTGGGCAGTTTACATGTCGAACTGCACGGTAGAAACGATAAAACAGCTCCTCCGTGCAGTTTTCATACCGAGTCACCGTCCACTGGGCTCAGCGAGAAAACGCGATTTCGGCGCTTCTGAGGGCCGAAAACGCGATATCGGCCGATTTGCGATCTGTCAGCAGATTCGGTTTCTGGGCAGTTTACATGTCGAACTGCACGGTAGAAACGATAAAACAGCTCCTCCGTGCAGTTTTCATACCGAGTCACCGTCCACTGGGCTCAGCGAGAAAACGCGATTTCGGCGCTTCTGAGGGCCGAAAACGCGATATCGGCCGATTTTCGATCTGTCAGCAGATTCGGTTTCTGGGCAGTTTACATGTCGAACTGCACGGTAGAAACGATAAAACAGCTCCTCCGTGCAGTTTTCATACCGAGTCACCGTCCACTGGGCTCAGCGAGAAAACGCGATTTCGGCGCTTCTGAGGGCCGAAAACGCGATATCGGCCGATTTGCGATCTGTCAGCAGATTCGGTTTCTGGGCAGTTTACATGTCGAACTGCACGGTAGAAACGATAAAACAGCTCCTCCGTGCAGTTTTCATACCGAGTCACCGTCCACTGGGCTCAGCGAGAAAACGCGATTTCGGCGCTTCTGAGGGCCGAAAACGCGATATCGGCCGATTTTCGATCTGTCAGCAGATTCGGTTTCTGGGCAGTTTACATGTCGAACTGCACGGTAGAAACGATAAAACAGCTCCTCCGTGCAGTTTTCATACCGAGTCACCGTCCACTGGGCTCAGCGAGAAAACGCGATTTCGGCGCTTCTGAGGGCCGAAAACGCGATATCGGCCGATTTGCGATCTGTCAGCAGATTCGGTTTCTGGGCAGTTTACATGTCGAACTGCACGGTAGAAACGATAAAACAGCTCCTCCGTGCAGTTTTCATACCGAGTCACCGTCCACTGGGCTCAGCGAGAAAACGCGATTTCGGCGCTTCTGAGGGCCGAAAACGCGATATCGGCCGATTTTCGATCTGTCAGCAGATTCGTTTTCTGGGCAGTTTACATGTCGAACTGCACGGTAGAAACGATAAAACAGCTCCTCCGTGCAGTTTTCATACCGAGTCACCGTCCACTGGGCTCAGCGAGAAAACGCGATTTCGGCGCTTCTGAGGGCCGAAAACGCGATATCGGCCGATTTTCGATCTGTCAGCAGATTCGGTTTCTGGGCAGTTTACATGTCGAACTGCACGGTAGAAACGATAAAACAGCTCCTCCGTGCAGTTTTCATACCGAGTCACCGTCCACTGGGCTCAGCGAGAAAACGCGATTTCGGCGCTTCTGAGGGCCGAAAACGCGATATCGGCCGATTTTCGATCTGTCAGCAGATTCGGTTTCTGGGCAGTTTACATGTCGAACTGCACGGTAGAAACGATAAAACAGCTCCTCCGTGCAGTTTTCATACCGAGTCACCGTCCACTGGGCTCAGCGAGAAAACGCGATTTCGGCGCTTCTGAGGGCCGAAAACGCGATATCGGCCGATTTTCGATCTGTCAGCAGATTCGGTTTCTGGGCAGTTTACATGTCGAACTGCACGGTAGAAACGATAAAACAGCTCCTCCGTGCAGTTTTCATACCGAGTCACCGTCCACTGGGCTCAGCGAGAAAACGCGATTTCGGCGCTTCTGAGGGCCGAAAACGCGATATCGGCCGATTTTCGATCTGTCAGCAGATTCGGTTTCTGGGCAGTTTACATGTCGAACTGCACGGTAGAAACGATAAAACAGCTCCTCCGTGCAGTTTTCATACCGAGTCACCGTCCACTGGGCTCAGCGAGAAAACGCGATTTCGGCGCTTCTGAGGGCCGAAAACGCGATATCGGCCGATTTGCGATCTGTCAGCAGATTCGGTTTCTGGGCAGTTTACATGTCGAACTGCACGGTAGAAACGATAAAACAGCTCCTCCGTGCAGTTTTCATACCGAGTCACCGTCCACTGGGCTCAGCGAGAAAACGCGATTTCGGCGCTTCTGAGGGCCGAAAACGCGATATCGGCCGATTTGCGATCTGTCAGCAGATTCGGTTTCTGGGCAGTTTACATGTCGAACTGCACGGTAGAAACGATAAAACAGCTCCTCCGTGCAGTTTTCATACCGAGTCACCGTCCACTAGGCTCAGCGAGAAAACGCGATTTCGGCGCTTCTGAGGGCCGAAAACGCGATATCGGCCGATTTTCGATCTGTCAGCAGATTCGGTTTCTGGGCAGTTTACATGTCGAACTGCACGGTAGAAACGATAAAACAGCTCCTCCGTGCAGTTTTCATACCGAGTCACCGTCCACTGGGCTCAGCGAGAAAACGCGATTTCGGCGCTTCTGAGGGCCGAAAACGCGATATCGGCCGATTTGCGATCTGTCAGCAGATTCGTTTTCTGGGCAGTTTACATGTCGAACTGCACGGCGAAAACGATAAAACAGCTCCTCCGTGCAGTTTTCATACCGAGTCACCGTCCACTAGGCTCAGCGAGAAAACGCGATTTCGGCGCTTCTGAGGGCCGAAAACGCGATATCGGCCGATTTTCGATCTGTCAGCAGATTCGGTTTCTGGGCAGTTTACATGTCGAACTGCACGGTAGAAACGATAAAACAGCTCCTCCGTGCAGTTTTCATACCGAGTCACCGTCCACTGGGCTCAGCGAGAAAACGCGATTTCGGCGCTTCTGAGGGCCGAAAACGCGATATCGGCCGATTTGCGATCTGTCAGCAGATTCGGTTTCTGGGCAGTTTACATGTCGAACTGCACGGTAGAAACGATAAAACAGCTCCTCCGTGCAGTTTTCATACCGAGTCACCGTCCACTGGGCTCAGCGAGAAAACGCGATTTCGGCGCTTCTGAGGGCCGAAAACGCGATATCGGCCGATTTGCGATCTGTCAGCAGATTCGGTTTCTGGGCAGTTTACATGTCGAACTGCACGGTAGAAACGATAAAACAGCTCCTCCGTGCAGTTTTCATACCGAGTCACCGTCCACTGGGCTCAGCGAGAAAACGCGATTTCGGCGCTTCTGAGGGCCGAAAACGCGATATCGGCCGATTTTCGATCTGTCAGCAGATTCGGTTTCTGGGCAGTTTACATGTCGAACTGCACGGTAGAAACGATAAAACAGCTCCTCCGTGCAGTTTTCATACCGAGTCACCGTCCACTGGGCTCAGCGAGAAAACGCGATTTCGGCGCTTCTGAGGGCCGAAAACGCGATATCGGCCGATTTTCGATCTGTCAGCAGATTCGGTTTCTGGGCAGTTTACATGTCGAACTGCACGGTAGAAACGATAAAACAGCTCCTCCGTGCAGTTTTCATACCGAGTCACCGTCCACTGGGCTCAGCGAGAAAACGCGATTTCGGCGCTTCTGAGGGCCGAAAACGCGATATCGGCCGATTTGCGATCTGTCAGCAGATTCGTTTTCTGGGCAGTTTACATGTCGAACTGCACGGTACATGTCGAACTGCACGGTAGAAACGATAAAACAGCTCCTCCGTGCTGTTTTCATACCGAGTCACCGTCCACTAGGCTCAGCGAGAAACGATAAAACAGCTCCTCCATGCAGTTTTCATACCGAGTCACCGTCCACTGGGCTCAGCGAGAAAACGCGATTTCGGCGCTTCTGAGGGCCGAAAACGCGATATCGGCCGATTTTCGATCTGTCAGCAGATTCGGTTTCTGGGCAGTTTACATGTCGAACTGCACGGTAGAAACGATAAAACAGCTCCTCCGTGCAGTTTTCATACTGTAAGGAATGGCCTATTTGTTCAAAAATTAGGGTGAGACGGGGTTTTCCTAAATCACAAACACTTAATTGAGACGACCACACTTTATTGACTGCTCATAACCAACTCTCATGATCGACTGTCTTCCAAACGGACGTGACCGCGTGCCTCCTATCGCCCAAGACGCAATTCGGCGGCGGCACGTGTGTTCTGAGAAGCGCATAACAAAAGCATGCGTCGCCGTATCGGCCGTTGAAACTTCAAAGGGCCGCTACAGTTTCGGCCCTCCTGACCCTAAGTCCGACCACGGACGCATTTACGAAACAGCAATATTGTTTCTATTCTAATTGATCCACGGTCGGAGATTCGATGCCTCCCAGGTACCCTCATAAGCTCGCTCGGAATTTTCAACATTCTTAACAACATATCGATCATTACGGAGTACGCGAGCAATTTCATACGGTCCTTTTACCTTAGGGATTAGCTTCTTCGGGGCTCCGGGAGTACTATCAAAGTTCCGAATCATGACATAGTCACCTTGACTGTACTTATGCGCTGGTTTATGACGCTTATTAAAATACGCCTCATTATACTTCTGACTCTTTTCAATATTTTCAAATGCTCGCTCTCGTATGGCTTCCAAATTCCGGTCCGTATCGTCAAAACGTTGTTCGAAGTATTCTTTGACTGAATCTATAATTTTTCCTCTTTGATTTATACCGAATAGTAAACGACTGGGTGTATCTTTCGTAGATTTGTTAATCGTATTATTGATAGCGAACTCGGCCTCCCTAAGAACTCTGTACCAATATTTACCGGTCGCGTTATCAATACGGAGCTCTAATAGATTAGTCACCAGCGATGAAAAAAGACTCTTCAACACACTCAAATGCTCACCGATACTGTTTGTGGCCACCCGAACATCATCCATATAAACAATAACGTCACCCGCTCGTATCAAATCCGCTAATGCCTCATTCACAAATCGTTGAAAACGTGGCGGACCCACTTTCAACCCAAACGGCATCTTAATATATTCGAACACTCCTAACGGTGTTGTGAATGCAGCAAATTGCACAGACTCTTCTGCCATCTTAATGTGGAAGAATCCATCCTTAAGATCAAACGTACTAAAATATTTCTTGTCCCTTAATGGATCGATTCGACCCTCATTTTTCTTTTTCACTAAAACAATTGGCGACACGTATTCAGAATGACTTGGCCGGATAATTTCTTTCCCGAGTAAGGTGTCCAATATGTTCCTTAATTTTTCTTTTTCATAAAACGATAATCTTCGTGGACTATAATGAAATGGTTTTGGCTCTCTAATATCCAATTTTAACTGCATATCAACTTTCGGAACGGATGGTCTTGCCATTTCCACGTATTCCTCTCTAAATAGTTTTTCGACCTTGTCTTTTACCTCGCATGTTAAATCCGGGTTAATGTTCAAAATGTCCTTAACTCGTATCTTATTATCACCAATGTCGATATTCATCAGTTCATCTTCTACGGTTTCTAATGGTTTCATTAACATAAATCCAAATTCTTTCATAACGTCACGACCTAACACAATAGCGCTCCCCATTGTCGAATTTGGTACCACCAAAACGATTTGATTGTCTTTAGTTTCGTTATTAATCGTTATGTTCAATCTAATTTTACCCTTTACTATCAAATTTGAGCCATTAATACCCCTAAACCCGTTCGTAAATTCATCAGCAGCTTCGATTTCATTCAACGGAATAAGATTTTCTTTAATAAAACTTATTTTACTGCCTGTGTCCATAAGTGTTGTTAAACGAAATTTGAAGTCGCAACCCCCACGGCTTACTTCATAATCAATGTCTCTAATAAAAGTGTCCTCTTTTTCCTCATCCCGCATCACTACAGTCACCTTATCTTCTATTTCTGTCTGTTCCTCCTGCTGTTCTTCCGTTTCCGAAACCATAGTCACCTGCGCATTCGCCCTCCTCTTCGGACAGGCGTTGACTCGATGTCCAAACTTCCCACATTCGAAGCAAGATCCTTTTTCCCTTCGGGGCTTATCACACTCGTTTGACCAATGTCCTATTCGTATTGGCCTTTGATCATACATTCTTTTTAATCCTTCTAATATTTCATCCAACGTCATCCTAAACGTGTCCTCAGCTTGGAACCACTCTTTCGCGTTTCCTCTTAATTGATTGCTGACCAATATCTTTGCTCGATGGTCTTCAATATTATAACTCTCACACAGCATTCTAATTTTTTCCTCCCATCTCTGGAAAGTGCCTGCTGTTCCATCGTAAAACCCAACAATTTCTAATAGGGACTGGATACTGTCCCTCCTTCCCTGGTTCAGATTCGCGTCAGTTGACGGTGTTACTTGTCTGAGTTGCGCATTCTCGTTCCTGGTAACTGCCAACTCTCTTCTCAAAAGGTCGTTCTCCCTTTGTATTAATTCCACCCTTATTTCATGATATCTTTTCTCTAATTCATCCATATTGCTCGGGTCCATAGTTCAATATTTCTTAATTCACCGTGTCCTTAGCCTCACCCTTTCTAAATCACTTAAATTTCAATATTTCTTAATTCACCGTGTCCTTAGTCTCACCCTTTCTAAATCACTTAACTTTCACAGTTTCTTCACTTCACTAAAATTCAGCGAGTTCTAAATACAGCGTTCTTAAGCTCAACTAAAGTTCACCGTTTTCTAAATTCAACGTTCCTAAATTCACTTAAAGTTCACTGTTTTCTAACTTCACTGTTTTCCGATTTCACACGTCCTGATCCCACTTCTGATTATTGTAAGGAATGGCCTATTTGTTCAAAAATTAGGGTGAGACGGGGTTTTCCTAAATCACAAACACTTAATTGAGACGACCACACTTTATTGACTGCTCATAACCAACTCTCATGATCGACTGTCTTCCAAACGGACGTGACCGCGTGCCTCTTATCGCCCAAGACGCAATTCGGCGGCGGCACGTGTGTTCTGAGAAGCGCATAACAAAAGCATGCGTCGCCGTATCGGCCGTTGAAACTTCAAAGGGCCGCTACAAT